>OX401409.1:35138755-35159783 GCA_947846245.1 Cerastoderma edule
GAAGCACGGATCCATATTTTATATAATGATTTAGTGATTAAGAAACAGTGCAAGTTAACAAGACAGTTGTTGGTTCTAATTGAACAAGGTTCGGATGTCAGAGCACTGTTAAACGCATGCTGAACAGCTCGTCGTTAACCACACATCGATGGTGTCTTACTTTAGCAAATGAATAAATTAATGTTGTATTTTTTTAATTCTTATCTAATATTATTATGGTAGTGTCCATGTAATTGTTGACCACCACTTCTGATGCATAATCGCGGAGAGAAAACACAGAAGTACCATTCGATAGGTAAGAATATCATATCAAAATAAGTTGCAATTTCTGTGATTTATTTGGTTCGAAATACATCTCATCAGATGAGAACATAAAACAGTGAAACATAGCTCTACATGCAGGGCGTATGAGTTTTAAATACATATTTACACAATGGATATCAAAGCAATGTTGAATGCCGTCCAAACAGCTAACTAGTTATCAACTATCAAATAAGTTTCTTTACTTATTGTAGCATTCAATCAATTGGTGTTATGAAATAATAGTAGAGAGAGAGACAGAGAGAGAGAGAGAGAGAGAGAGAGAGAGAGAGAGAGAGAGATAGAGAGAGAGAGAGAGAGAGAGAGAGAGAGAGAGAGAGAGGGAGAGAGAGGGAGAGAGGGAGGAGAGAGAGAGAGAGAGAGAGAGAGAGAGAGAGAGAGAGAGAGAGAGAGAGAGAGAGAGAGAGAGAGAGAGAGAGAGAGAGAGAGAGAGAGAGAGAGAGAATAAAAAGAGAGGGAGAGAGACCCCAGGCTGATCTATTCTCATTTTTCATAGATAAAGATTTTCCCCGTAAGAGCTATATTTTAAAAATCAAGACTTACCTTTGGTTTGTCAAATATGCTTTAGTCTCAGCTGAAAGATAGGTCACCAAAATATATGGAAACCGTAAATACAATACATATTGGTGTATGATATCTTAGTTGGTTCTAAATTAAAGCATATGACATTTACAATAAGAAAATTCTTAAGATATAAAGACTAGTAATTAATTACGAATCACATCATATAAGAGTTTTTTTTATGGAGTGGATACCATTAGAACCCATAGCGAGTCTCTATAATTGTGTATATCAGTGCGAAAATAGTAGTATCAACCTCTAACCAGAGGCAGAACCAGAAGTCATATACGCCCTCGGTGGTAATGTTCGCAAACTGTATTTTAGACTGAAGGAAGGTTCTAGGTTTCATTCCAGTATGGAAGATGTACCAAAATAGCACCAAAGCGGTGGATATAACCAGTCGTTATGATTATATATTGTGTAAAAACATTATGTTGTTGGTAGTCATATCAATTATGTTTGTTTTGATTAATTTTTTTCACTTTCCAAAGTTAGCTTAACGATAACATATCGTTTAAGGTGCATTATTGACCAGTATAATAGACCAAACCATTATGTATGATTGATTAAACTTAACGAAGATGTGGAAATAAGAGTACTAATTTGGAAGAATATTGATTTCAGTAATTCCCGAATATAATCTAATCAATTTCAAACGGTGATTATTACATAACCCTATTCCGGAAAGAAATTTAAATTTAGAATGTTCTACAACTGATGATAAACACTGGACTATCTAGAAAGTCCAAGTTGGAAATATTAAAAGACAACGTATTGCGTTTCGAATAGTTGGTCAAATTTAGGTGTGAAGTAATCGGAATCTTTTTCGTGACAATCCTTAACAATGTGTAGTTAAACCCTTGTTTAACTTTGTTTGAAGAGTTAACTCAAAGCATTTGTAAATGTGACATTGGTGGATAGGTAACAGTGTATTTGTCTTTTTCAGGTTTAGATACTAATTTGACAATAACTGATCTAAATGTAACGTTGTTAACTTGTAAACGTGAAGGCTGTTTTGATTTAATTATGTTTGTATCCTATTAATATGCAACAAGGGTCATACATGTAAAGGGCATTTTTTAAAACCTCATAACTTAGATCTTATGAATGGCAACGGTATAACAATTGCCAATGACACCACTTAAATTTGCTCTTTATACATGTCTTTCTTTGTTTACAGTTCATTGTTGCATGTAAATAAAATTGACTTAAAGAATGTTTCATTAAGATATCATTAAATGCTTAATTTGTTCATAGATTTCGCATAAGCTTTCATTATCACCAATCAGCTGTTTTGTTGTATATTTTTTATTAGAAGTATATATTTCGTTTTTTTTTCATTCTTTATAAAGAAAACGACTTATCAACTTATTAAAGGATACGGAAAATCTTGTTGTAAAAGCGTTAGACAAACACAACGTGACTTACCTAAAGTATCCTTTTAATCTGATTAATGTCACTTTGATGACCACTTACAGGATTTCAATACATTTGCCAGGACGTGGACGTTTAAAGATGGAAACATGGAACATACGTGAAATCATGTGTGACCACATTGCTTAGGGGAAATGGAAACATAATGTCCCAATGACTAAATTACTGCTATGTACGTTAAAATGTTCTTATTGGATTACAATAAACCGAAAAAAACACGTACAGTGTGAAAAATATTTTTTTGTTAAATTGAGGAAAGAACATTACCTCGGTCAATAGTATTTTTCATCACAGCAGTTTTTCTGCGGACGATGTAAATTGCTATCAATATGGTACTGACTGTCACAAAGAAGGCAATAGTCGATACCACCACTGCAGCAACTACAAGATGGCTTGTATCACAAGCTGTATCTGTAACCAAGATAAACACTGTGCTAATAACAAGCTGTATCCATAAGTAAGATAAATATGCACTGCCTAAATACCTGCATCAGTCTTCGATTATGCTAAACCTACTTCTAACATTGACCTATTACAATCTGTATCCACACGTAAGATAAAAGAACACTTCCTAAATAACAAGCTGTCCTCTAACAATCTGTATCCATAAGTAAGATAAATATGCACTGCCTGAATACCAATCTGTATCTGTAACCAAGATAAACAAACACTGACCTCTAACAATCTGTATCCATAAGTAAGATAAATATGCACTGCCTGAATACCAATCTGTATCTGTAACCAAGATAAACAAACACTGACCTCTAACAATCTGTATCCATAAGTAAGATAAATATGCACTGCCTGAATACCAAGCTGTATCTGTAACCAAGATAAACAAACACTGACCTCTAACAATCTGTATCCATTAGTAAGATAAATATACACTGCCTAAATAACAAGCTGTATCTGTTATCTAGAGAAACAAACACTGACATTTAACAAGATGCATTCATAAATAAGATAAACATACAATATATAAATACCAAGATGTATCTGTAACCAAGATAAACAAACACTGATCATTAACAAGTTGTGTTTGTAATGAAGATTAACAAACACTGTCTAAATTACAAGCTGCATTCATAAGTAAGATAAATATACACTGACTAAATAACAAGCTGTATCCATAAACAAGATAAACAAACACTGCCTTATCAACCAGCTGTATCTGTAACAAAGAAAAACAATCATTGACCTCAACAAGCTGCATCCATAATAAAGTTAAATAAACAACACACGTACCAAACTGTTTTAGTAAGAAAAAAAACCGCATAAATAACAAGCTGTATCTGTTACAAGGATAAACAAACATTGACCGATAACAATCTGTATCCAAATGTTATATAAATAATAAGTTGTAAGATAAATATGCACTGTCTTAATAATAAGCAGTATATCACGAAGATATACAAACACTGCCTAAATAACAAGCTGCATCCATAAGTAAGGTAAACAAACACTGCCTAAATAACAAGCTGCATCCGTAAGTAAGATAAACAAAAACTACCTAAATAACAAACTGCATCCATAAGTAAGATAAACAAGAACTGCCTAAAAAACAAGCTGCATCCATAAGTAAGATATACAAAAACTGCCTAAAAAACAATCTGTATCCATAAGTAAGATAAACAAAAACTGCGTAAATAGCAATTTGTATCCGTAAGTTATAGAAATTATAAGTAAGATGTATATGCACTGTCTAGATAACAATCTGTATCCAAAAGTTATATAAATAATAAGTAAGATAAATATGCACTGTCTAAATAGCAAGCTGTATATAACCAAGATAAACAAACACTGCCTAAATAACAAGCTGCTTCCATAAGTAAGATAAACAAAAACTGCCTGAATAACAAGCTGCATCCATAAGTAAGATAAACAAAAACTGCCTAAATAACAAGCTGCATCCATAAGTAAGATAAACAAAAACTGCCTAAATAACAAGCTGCATCCATAAGTAATATAAACAAAAACTGCGTAAATAACAATCTGTATCCATAAGTTTTACAAATAATAAGTAAGATAAATATGCACTGTCTAAATAACAATCTGTATACAAAAGTTATATAAATAATACCGCTCTCTCAGAGCGCGAAGCGCTCGGAGAGCGGATAACGGTAACATACGTACGAGAAACAAGTTATGTTAACACCGGTTATACCATTAGCAAAAAAACAGGTGGCTTCCGGTTTACCTAAAGGAGAAAACTCGGGTTTGCTTCGGGTGTTTCCGGCTTTACGGAATGGACTGGTTCTATCTAAATTTATTTTCAAGCACTACCTTTATCTACCAATATAT
Source organism: Cerastoderma edule (assembly GCA_947846245.1). Classification (NCBI taxonomy): domain Eukaryota; kingdom Metazoa; phylum Mollusca; class Bivalvia; order Cardiida; family Cardiidae; genus Cerastoderma; species Cerastoderma edule. The sequence goes on from OX401409.1 coordinate 35,143,373, forward strand.
CTACCAATAGTGAACCATTCCTTGTAAAGAGAAAACTTGGGTTTGCTTCGGGTGTTTCCGGCTTTATGGAATGGACTGGTTTTACATAAATTCATTGCCGCTCATTGAGTTTATTTCCGCCAATCATGAATGAACCATAAACCATTCTATCGAAAAACAAAACACGAACAACAGGATCGGCGCCACCGCTTCAAACTTTAAATTGGACACAGTTTTCAACTCCTTGAAAGGACAACGTATCGCCGGTTGTAGGTAAGAGAACTTTTTGTACTCTTTCATTTCGTTATAAAACAGTATAGCTAAATAGACCATTTTCACCAAAATTCGTCATAGAAAAATCGAGAAGGCGAGCCCTCGTCACGCCTCGCCGAAGATGCTTCCTCTAAACAAACATCCATCTGAAAAAAACTTCTCCCTTTTCAGGAGAACTACAGCATTCATTTTTTAGTATTACAGTACATGTTCCCTTCAGTACTAGGCTAGAAAGTGTGTGTTGCCCACAACACTCCACGGTGAAATAAGTGTTCATCTTCTATCGATTCGGTGATTACACCCTGCAGTTTGGCATAATCTAATGTTTATGTAGACGGTCTATGTCATTTTCGCGGTGTGTAAGGAAAGCATTAGGTACACATCGTGTTGTATATGGAATACACTATTATGCTGACCAATAAAGCAACGATGTCAACTCGTCAGTTGCTGACATGGATTATTTGTTATTGTTGGAGCTTTTAAATTGAGTACAAGGTACCGTCTTGACAATTTGATAGCGTTATGGGCCGATAGTTTACTTTAAATAACGATGACAGCGTGAATTTCCTTTTCAAAAAATGAAATACCCTGTAAAGTATTTGGTTATATATGTCACCTTATTTTAGTTTACTTGATTCAAGTGATACAATTATTTCCAAACATTGAATTATTCTTGCAATTCATAATTTTGGCCCAAAGGTTTGATCCTTAAGTTGATTCTTCTTTATTTCACAGATTGCATGATGGTTGGGAATATGACAATTTCAAACAAGATTCAAAAGAAAAGATGATGCAGACCTGCATAAACATTGACTCTGTTTTATAATACAAGTAAGTACATAGTCTTTCTCATGCCCCTTTGAACTTTACAAACATAAGCCTCATAACCATAGAAGATAACTTTTGAAAGCAATAAATGTTGATGAATTTGTTGTTGCTCAAAATGTGTAATTGACTTTTTCTTTTCTTCTTTCTTTTTTCGAAAATCTTCATGAGAATGAAACCAAAATAAGTCAAAACAGGTTGAAATATAGATTTTTATCAACAATCAGTTCTTTTTCTTCCTGTCAGATAACTGCTTCAATTGACTACCATAGGGATAGAATTATTTCCAAAATGTTACCAATTAAGAATAATCAGTCAGTTAAAGTGTAGCCAGAATTTACGGTGGCATAGAGGTGACAGGTATGCAATTTTTTTTTCTGATTTGGTAAGTCGAAATAACGAGAAAATTAAGTCGTTATTTCAATTTATTAACTCGAAAATAACGAGATAGTTAAGTCATTATTTCGACTTACTAACTCAAAATAACGAGATAATAAAATCATTTTTTTGACTAAGTTGAAATAAGGAGATAATTAAGTCATTATTTCGACTTACTTACTCAAAATAATGAGATGATTAAGTTTTTATTTCGACTTACTAACATGAAATAATGAGATAGTTAAGTCATTATTTCGACTTACCAACTTGATATAATGAGATAATTAAGTCGTTATTTCGACTTACTAACTCGCAATAATGAGATAGTTAACTCATTATTACAAGTAAGTTGACCAATGAGATCCATTCAATCTTTAACTTAAAGTATAATGTGGTAGATCCATTCAATCTTTAACTTAAAGTATAATGTGGTTAACATTGCGTCACACTGTACGTCATTTCACATGAATTTGCTGAATACAACAAACCATCTGCAGCCATTTGTATAAACGATGGTAAAACATACCCTCGGTTAAAATTAACCGACGGTTAAATTCGCGGTTAGGTAACCACGACGGTTAAATCGTTTGTATAAACACGTTTTACTCAACGGTAACCTTACCAGAAATGGTATGTTTTAACCCACGGTTAAAGTTACCAAAAATCCCAAAATGCAACATGATCGTGACGTCATTTTCCCGCAAAGCTGTCAGGTGAAAGGTAAATATTGATTGTTTATTTAGTCTGAATGATCCAGACGTAGATATTTCATTCTCCACTTCGAGTAGGTTCACAACTGTACTTATTACGTTATCGAAAACAGCCCTACAAGAGATGAAATAACAATTGTCAAAACATGCTCGTCGTCAAATTGTGAATGGGGAAAAGAAAATTGCAACAGAAAACTATAAGGAATTAGTGTGTTAGCTACGTAAGGTAGCTAAGCTCCACATCATCACTGTGGAAGCTATCTATCAATTGAGGTATAAACCAATTTGTCTTTCCACGAACGCCACACTTCCTTCAACAAACGATCACCTGTACATGCACCTGTACATGTTTATACATGTACAATGTATGTCAAATGATATACTAAGTATGAAATGTGGATTTTAAATGTGAAAAACTGTCCTTTGTTACAGTATATATGTGTTCAGAACATGATTCATGAGACATAGGGGACCTGTGTAAGTGGATAAGGTGATGGACTCGTTACCCAAGGGTTCTGGGTTCCAGCCCACTGGTTTTGTACAATATCCTTTTACAAAACGCTTCAGAGTCCTAGCCTGGTATAGTTGCATCCCAGGAAGGGGTAATAAAACAATGTTGACACAGCTGTGAAAACCATGAGTTTCAATGTACATCTTATTACTCCATTAGGGAGTTAATGAATGGTTCAAACTAAAACAGGATTTTACAAGGCAATTAAAGAGTATAAGTTCTGCATTTTATTAATAATGCCAAAAAGGTGTTGCATTAAAACTATTGGAACAAAAGTGAACACCATTATAGCTCATGGAAATAGATTTCTTTATTTGACACACTATCTTCTATATTTTTATGCTGCAGTTGTGATAAAGGAGGTAAGCATATAGTATAAAGTTGTAAATGAAAGCATTCTTAAACAATTTGTCTTTCCATTTTTCTGAAGTTGTTTTTATATATTTTCAACTTTTTAGTTACTGAAACAGACCATACATGAATGTCGACTCAGAACACAAGTCCCTCTGTAATTCTCAGGTATAGTAAATGTATTTTGATATATTATTTTAAGTATACATGTACTATATAGGTCATGGTACATATAGTAAATAAACTTTGATATATGTGTGATTGTAATATAGAAATGCATGGCAATATGGATTTTTTTATCAATGAGACAGTTTGAATGAGAAAATCTCCCTATACTTAATCAGTTGTACTTTTTCATTGTTAATTTTTTTCTACACCTATTTTTCTTTGCTTTGATTTGTTCATTTAAATACCATTATTCTTCATAATGCCTTAAATACAACTCTGTTCCCAATTCAACAAAAGGGTAAAACGAATCTTCAGGAAATAGCCATTTTAACAATGTGATAAATGCTCATCATGATTATTTATTGTTCCTTTTTTGTCATATGAAAAGATTGTGGGAGATACCCAAATATGAGAACAAACATACATGTACATGTATTTCTAAAGACATCTAACTATTTCAGTGACTGACAATGGTTTCTATGATGAAATGTTATTGTGTCTTTGGACGGTCTCTTTGCTTGGTATCATATGAAACAGATTAATTACAAAGATCATTTCTTAATTGGGCCTGAGCTTCATTAAGTCTAAAGAAATACTGGGATTCCTCCTTATATATATAAGGTCAGTTGGTATTTAACCATGTTGTCTGTATCACTCCCTCTAAGCATGTCAAATGTACTCTATTATCTACTTATATTTTTGATTTTGCAGAAAGCAGATATTCCAGAACAGCAGAAACTAGAGTAGACATGGAAAACTATTCTAAGATTGTATTAAAGTGGACAACATTTCCAAGTTATTTCATTATCCATTTATGAAATATTTGAAGACAACATACTTCAATATTTTCCTGCCAGACTACATTGTGTGTTAAATAGAGGGAATATGATGCATGCTAGGAGCCTCTGTGGCTTAAGAGTAACAAACTTGAAATTGCATGACCCTTCTCAGCATGAGTTCAAATCCCGGGTGACCGCATTTGGATCTTCATGAGATAATCTTCTGACTGACAAGAAGAATGTGGATGGTTCTGTCTTGCTTCTCCAACCTTTATGGGCATTCAAGTTTGGGGTATTTCTTCCTTTAAGTGTACTGGGCATCACAACATTTCAGAAATATTGACACAATGTCAAGTCCATATAAATAAATAAACCATGCTAAACACAAATCCTTTCTGTAAAATTTATCATGAATTATATTGTACAAGCAAATTTGATAAATGTAGGTCTTTGTAATCTTCTGGACACTGTATATTGTGCTGCATCTGAAAAAAAAGAAGCATGTTCATTGAAAATTTAGTTTAAAACTTTCAAACATAGTATAAAGATTAAAAAATCATCATGAAAACATGCCATATTTTCAATTGTTAGTTATATTTGGTTAACAAAAGTGAGCAGGAGTAATGTAGTATAATCATATTTGAGGTGTTATCATTTAAGAGACTTTTTTACCTATTCCTCATGTGATATCATCTAGATTTGGAATTCTGTCAAGTCTGTCATTTAGTTTCATGTATACAGTGGAGAGTTATGTGTTGTATAAAAGGACCTATAATAAATATTATAATCAATACATACTGGTTTTTTTCTCAATACTTTAACTGCACAGTATTGTTAAGTGTTTATTGCTGTGTCAACATTTGTTCAGTTATATTACAGCTTATCTAAGTTTCACAAGAACTCAAATTCATAGAATCAGCCTCACCTGGCTTTGAGTATTGGATATGAAGGAATGGGCTGCATTTGTACCAACTATCTCCAGAGATAACACCTTTGTCACTCTGAAAATAAGAAACCCTTTTCCATCAGTCATGTGATCTATCTTAAACATATGTAACATCTGATGAAACAAACAAAAAAAAACAGGTAAATACTATGTCTTTGATCTACTATATAAGCTTTTGAGGAAATTGTCTGCCATATAAATTACAAACATCAATTCATAAAAAAGTAAATATATATTTTAATTTCAAAAGTGGAATACCTAAAGTAATTGATGTTAGATATACTCATATAAGATTAAACCCTTCCTTTTATTGTTTTACCTTTAATTGCACTTGAAGCAGAAGACAAAAGAAACCATTGTGACAATAAGTGAAATTGCTCAGCATGAGCTGCTTTAAATGTTACATTTAATTCCCAATATCATAGTCAAAGGGCATTTCTAATAATTGATGTGTCCTCATGTGATCATTTTTGGCAACACTCAAAATCCAAATTGAGGAAGAGGGTTAATACTGTTAACTCATTCCTTCATATGAACACACTGTAATGTACCTTCAGCAGAAGACCTAATCAACTGATGGTGAGTAATAGTGTCATGGACTTGAAATTGGACAACAGGTTCAACAATCGAGTCAAAACCTGATGTTCGCATATATTTGTGTGGAGTGTCTTTGGGCAAGACTCACTTCCTAGCCTAGAACAGAACTCAGGCAACATGTACAAATGTTTAAAGAATGGTCAAAGTGATAACTCTGCCATACTGGTTCTTTGAAAGCAAAAGGAAACAATGTTATTTAAAGGTCTTTCCTTCAAGACCAATTTCTCCTTTTATCAAACTGGTATGTTACTAAGATCCCTGTCCTCTCTGTCTGGGTAAAGATCAATGAAGGCATATGGATTTTCAAACAGATTATTTCTTGACTGACATACTGAATGGAGATGGTTCTTCCTTAAGGGCAGTTAAGATTGTGGTCTTTCTCCATCTGTTAATAACCATACATCACAACAAAACTCAAATTCTTTGCCACTATGTCAATCTCAAACAAACACAATGTGACTTTTCATAAACTCATAGTTTTGTGTTCTTGGTGTGCTTTGAATTTCGACATTTCTCAAAATCTAATGGGGAAACTGGTTTTAATGGTAATAAAAACACTGATAGGTGCTTTTTTCTAAATAAGAACTGATCTACAAATCCCTACCTTCACATGATTGTACATGAACGGCGTTACGAAGAAATGTTTTTGTTTGTTATTGTTTCGTTTTCAGCAGGAAGTCCTCGAAAGGTAGAGGATAATCCCACCCAATAAAATGTACCGGATTGATAATCGAATAGCTTTTATCAAATGTGAAAGTAGAACTTTAAACTTAAGAGAAAACGCAAATGAAGTTGTTACTGTTAATGCAGGGTGCTTAATAGGCCCCATTATACGAGATCCTTTGTTGATGTCTACATGCCAAACAGTGGTCATGTCTCGTTAGTTTTTCGACACACAAATTTCGTTGATTAAAACAATAAACAATGGTCTTACATGTCTCGTAAGCTTCTCGATGAAAATCTGGAGGGTTTCCGTAATTTTGTTTTCCCATAGCTGGTCAGTTGGCGGTCATTTCGTCAAAAATTCGTTTGAAGCGGGGCCGAATTCACAAGATGGTGGCCATATTTAAAGCGGTAACTTTTCTGGTTAAACAACTTACCTTGGTCCTAGAGGTTGGTTACTTTTACCTGGGTTAATTCGCGGTTAAAGTTACCTGCGAGTTTTATACAATCGCTTTCTGCGTTTTAACCAGGAAATTAACCCATGGTAAGATTTAACCGTGGGTTAAACTGTTTATACAAATGGCTGCTGATTGGTCAACAAACTTGTTATATCGAATTAACCATCTCGTTATTTCGAGTTAGTGAGTCGAAATAACTACTTAATTATCTCGCTATTTTGAAGTTCGTAAGTCTGAATAATGACTTTACTAACTCAAAATAACGACTTAATTATGTCATTAATTTTGAGTGAGTAAGTCAAAATTACGACTTAACTATCTCGTTATTTCGACTTACTTACTTGAAATAACGACTTAGTTATCTCATTCTTTGAGTAAGTAAGTTGAAATAATGACTTAATTATCTCGTTATTTAGACTTACTAACTCAGAAAAAACAAAAATAAAATCGCATACATGTCACCTCTATGCCACCATAAGTATTGCCAAAAGATTGATACTTTTTATTTTTCTCTTTCAACAGCCAAAACGGATGACTTACTGGTAGAGTAAGGAAGAGATAACAACATCAAAATATGCTGGAGGATCACACAGACTCGGTACAATAAAAAACAGATGAAGATTTACATGGACGCCCGAATACCATTAAATCTATAGATATGTTTTTACTCATGAACTGTTTCAAAACTTAGTTTTCTCCTCAAAAGACTATTTCAAGGATAGTGTTTAGTGTTATTTGGTACTGATAACATCAAATGACAATAATATAGAAAAACTCTGATGGACTATGGAATATTCTATTATGATAACAATGTCACATATGTCTTATGGTACTCATTTTCTTTTCTCTTTTTCAAGAAGCCTTCAAAAATTCAGATTAATGAGACAAAAAGCATGCCCATGCTCTATTTACACAGCTTAGTAAGCCTACAGCAGACCAGTGGAAGACAGAAACTTGAGTCCTAACTTGAAATTCTTTTCTTACAATTGCTTGTGTATGATATTTTTCAATGAAACAAAGATCAGAGTTGAATTTAAATTTTATGCATGCATCAATGTAAAGTTATTACTTTTCCTTCAGTTTCCATGGTAAACCCCTTAACTTTCAACATAATTTTTTAACCAATTATGGCAAAGGGAAATTGGCTCAGAGAGCACATTTGCCTTGTCACAATGCTTCTTTTCATTTGTTAAAGAAAATTTTAATTATATCTGCTATTGCTTCAAATTTGAAACAATATTTTGGAAAAATTGGATAAAAGTCTTAAGGATGTATGTCATAGAATATTTGTTGATTATTTTTTTTGGAAAATCTAAAGGTGATCATACATATTTCTGCCATATTCTTCCAACTTTCAGGAGTTTTTTTTAAACTATGAAGACAAGGGAACTGATGGCATCAAGAATGAAAATAATGTCCCAAGATCAAGCAGTGATTTCATTAGATAAAATTATCTATCAATGTGTTAGAACAAAGATTTTGAAAACATGAACAAATACTGTCTGCTGATTTTCATGTATGTCTTTTAACTACATTTTATTAATAGTTTATTGCATATCATTTATTGCATATTTTGTTTTTTAAGTTCTTTGATATATAAACACATATAAAAAAGCAGTGTTTTATGTGTAAAAAAAGGTAAATAAAATACTAATAGAAATTTATGGAATCTTTTACTTTTATTTTAAAGTTCAACAAAAAACCAATTGGCTACAACAAAGCTATTTGTTGTTTTTGAATGATCTTTTGGAGATCTGAAAAGCAATTTATGTGGTATTTCCTTATCTCAATTGAACAGTAATGAAAAATTCAAGCAAAGACCTGATTGGCTTTCTATATGATTTAGTTAGTCCCTAAGAATGTACAAGCAGATGAGTATGTTGTTTGATATTGTCTGATACTATTAACCAAAATGATCCTTCTTCATCACCAAATGACATGTTGTTTGTTCTCATGATGATTTAAAGCAGTACCTACAACACATGATTTTGTGAAGAAAATTCTATGATTTCATGCAGAGACAGACTTGTGATTCAAATATTGTAGTTTGGTAGTTCTGACATTGCATGAGCAGTTTGTCCTTACATGATGAATGTCTCATTATTGATGAAAGGCCCTCAAACACAGCCCAAGCAAGTAAACTTATACCCATATAGAACATCTACCATCAAACAAGCTCACTAAGAGTCTGCAAGAATACTTATCCTTTTACTGAGACCTACCTAAATGTGACAAAGATGACAGCTTTGTGACAAAATGAGTATTTGCTCCCCAAAGTAAGCCAATTCTTACATTTCCACAAAGTTGTACTCTGAATTGATATTGAACCGTATATTCAGTATGCAAGTGTTTTTCACAAAACCCATGCCATTGAGTTGAGAGAGCGGTCTAGAGGCAATGCCTTAGTTCATATTAAGTAAGATAAATATGCACTGTCTATATAACAAGCTGTTTATAACCAAGATAAACAAACACTGCCTAAATAACAAGCTGCATCCATTAGTAAGATAAACAGAAACTGCCTAAATAACAAGCTGCGTCCATAAGTAAGATAAACAAACACTGACCTATAACAATCTGTATTAATTAGTAAGATATCTATATCTGTAACCAAGATGAACAAACATTGACTCATGACAAGCTTTATCCATAAGTAAGATAAACAAATACTGCCTAAATACTTATCGGTAACTTTAAGTAAGACAATCAAACACTGAATCAGTTGCAAGCTATGTCTGTAAACAAGACAAACAAACACCTCGACCTATAACAAGCTGAATCCATAAGTAAAATAAATAAACACTGCCCAAACAATGAACGGTAGCTTTAAATGAGAAATTTTATAGATACAAACATAAACACATTCTGTGATATGTAAATGATATGTCTTTAAAAATTTCTAAAGAATACCACATGTCTTAAATGCTATGCTTAGGATCAACAAGATATTATGCATACATTGCAACATTCGTGAAATATATGTGAGTGTTTTTGGTCTAATACTATAACATAGTTCGATCTTGTTCAATTTATCAATGCTTTTGTCAACTCCTTATTCGTATTGGTATATTAAAGTATTGCTTTGTGATGAACAAAAGTTGTTGTCACGATGTTTCCAAACGCTAACTGTTTAAGATTTATATATTCAACTACACGGTTAAGCGCCCTTCCTGTCTATTATGTCTTATGTTCCTGATCTGAAATATACCATAATTCAGATAAACTCAAAGTAAGTAATTCACTTTCAATGCTCAACATGTTTTAAAGCTTGCCAATACATGTGAAAGTATTAAAATATCATTATAGGACTCATTTACTTTGTGCCGTAAATTTTATAATTTCAAATGTTATCTTTTTAAGATTCGTATATTTATGTACAAGGTTAAGTGCCCTAACTGTCTCTTGTGTCATAAGTCCCTGGTCTGAAAAAAAAACATAATATAGATAAACCTTTAGTTAGCAATCCCTCATTGCCTCAACATTTTTAATGCTTGGAAATACATCTGGATGTATAACATAGCACTAAATGATCCATTTACGATACGCCGTTTATTTTTTATGATTTCAAATGTCATCTGTTTGAGATAAATGTATTTATGTTCAATGTTAATTGCCCTACCTTTCTGTATTGTCGTTAGATTCTGATCTGAAAAAATACCATGATATAGATAAACCTATAGTTAGCAATCCCTCAATGCCTAAACACTCTTAATGCTAGCGAATACGTGTGAAAGTATAACATTGCACTATATGACCCATTTACGATGCGCCGTACATTTTATTATTTCAAATGTCATCTGTTTAAGATTAATGTATTTATGTACAAGGTTAATTGCCCTACCTTTCTCTGTTGTCGTTAGATCCTGATCTGAAAATACCATAATATACATAAACCCAATGTTAGCAACCCCCTTTTATATTTCTCTACATGTTTTAAAGCTGGTCAATCCTCATTAAGTATGCACCGTACCTTTTAATCAAGAACAAAAGGGAAACAGGTTAGACAAATGGTATAAAGGTGACAAAGCTCAACATGATCTGACTATAACAAAATGTGTGATAGCTGAACCAACCTTCGGGAAGACGTGTAAAAGAACTTAGTTGTAGCTAAGTAGCGCGCTAGAGATATACGTATTAAAACAATACTTATTCAATAAACAATAAACAAAATTTAACAAAGACAGTTGTTTTTTTAATAAAGATTGGAAACTAAAGTCGATGCCTTTATATTGCTTTGTAAGAAAGCACGTTAGAATAGAGAAAAGCTGTATTATTCACATTAAATGCGCATATAAAACTTGGCGACTTTTGTCTGAATTCCCCAATGACCGTTAAGAATATCTGTGGAAATATTTACAATGGAGAAAACTTGAGTCGAGCAAGGCATAATGAGATAAAATATCTTCGACCTAATTCATCTAACAAGAACATGCAAGAAGTTGACGTTAAATATAACGGTTTGCTTTGCTCAGAAGTGGTGAGCTCTAAGTCGAAAAAGATACCTGCTGCAGAATTAAAGTTTATGTGTTTTGTCGTCTGCTTTTGTATTCTATTTGGATCAGTCCAAATTCAAATATTTTGAATTGATACTCCATTGCTTCCGGTTCCTCAGACTGGGTGGGGAGTGTAACAAAGCGAATTATGAAATCTGCTGGTAAATGTATGTTGATATTCTATAATTGGTACTGTATCTGTTTTGTTATCAAGTCTTTACAAATGTTTATCAACATGCAGCTATTGGTCGATATTGATGACAAACATCATGGACTGTTTGTTAACGAAGCTTACTTTAGTAGTTCATCCATATATCTGGTAATACATGTTTAAGTAGTATGCGTGTCTGCACTTACATGGGTTAATAGCGTTGATGTAGAATGTTGGTGGGTTCTGCGTCTCTACAGTACCCTGTCCTGGCGGATCAACGCTGACATAACATTGGAACGCCAGGTCGTAGTTTGGATTGGCATCACTGAGAGTGACATTGTACCTCAGGGTGGCTGTACGAAGATAGGTACAGTCTGTTTCCATTGAACTGGACGTCCCATCATCTATATCCTCTTGCTGCTGGTATGGGATAAAATTCCCTGCTCCAAATTCTGATGTCCTCTTCCATCGTAACCTTGTAGTATTGTCACTTCCAATTTTGGCTGAGCATGTGAATTCCACCCCCTCACCCACATTGACGTGAGCCGCACCATCGCCTGGACTAGTTCCTTGTATAATAACATTGTCCTTTCTTGCACTGAGAGACACGTCATGTGGCAGAGCTAAATAAATCCAAATAGAAATAATTAACAGCCCGGGAGTTTTAGATCCATTAATGAGATCTCTATATTTAGTCGGATTCATTCTCCCCTTACTCACTATATGTATGAAAACATACAACCAGCCAATACAGTACAATATATAGTTTTTGTTTTCTTTTTCATTCATTTTTCATTTAATAAGTGAGTCAAATATGTATGGCTTTAAAATATAACTTACAATAAAAAGCTATGATTCTAGACATGTACGTATGAACCATATCCATTCGATTTGTGTTTGAACCCCATATCAAACTATCTTTAAATTGTTCTATACCACATATATTGTAAGGCATTGTTCGTAGACACATGTGTCTTTTAAGAGACAGCATTGCTCAAAATATAAACATCATCATAGCCGTTAACCGAAGTTGACCGTCAAGTGTGAAAGGACCTGGTTCACACATATGAGGAAATCTGGAAGTTGAGAATCAATTGTTTTAGATTCGCATCAGTTTTACTGTTATATGATACCTACTGCGGAATTAAAGTCTTTGGAAGCAAAATGAGATCGTTTTAATCCTTAAAAGTATGTAAACAGTAAAGTAAAATGTTTATTAATCCAAACGCGCGTCATCGCTTTTGTTTCTACTGCATTTAAACTACTGCTGCGTATTTTGCAAAAATGTATTTCCAAAATTAGTTATATGAAGCGAACGTGGTTGTGGTATCTTACTACTCATTTTCAGTTCCCATTAAATCACCATAGCAAGCTATCTACACAATGTGTTTCTTTTAGAATATCATAGATTTAAAAGTTGAAATGAAAATGGTGTTTTTGCTTTATTTAGTGAACTCAGAATAAAATTGTAAAAGTAAAGAATTTTATCAAACATGTTTATGTAATTTAAAGGACGTATTTCTGGTGTAAAGCTTCTGCCCCTTCCTAAGTAGAGTTCCCGCTATGCTACTACACTTGTGCACAGGGACCGATGTCGTTTGACAAACGTAATAGTATAGATATATACCTGATAATATAGGTATATCAAATTACGTTGGTCCATTTGTGTGAAAAAGACTTTAGCCCTTAAAGGGAGAACCATTGGATACGAGGAGCATGTGCTTCATTTCTGGAATAAGTGTGGAAGCGGGATACATTTTGCACCGTTATGTACAAGTAATGTACAAGTTATTTTTAAAGTATCAAAATTGGAAAATCAAGAGTGAATAGCATGAGTTGTAATAGGCCATGAGCCAAAAACACTTTTGCTCCCCCCCAGGGGGAATTTTGAAGGTTATGTTTTTCTTGAACCTCTAGCTATAGGGCATAAGCAGACGAAAGATTGCAAAGTTCCGTTGGGGCTTTACGGAGTTATGGGTCTTTGAAAATGGGCTTATCAGTAAAATATAAAAGTTCCGTTGGGGCTTTACGGAGATATGGGTCTTTGAAAATGGGCTTATCAGTAAAATATAGACTATATGAGAATTATCTTTAAAAAATCTTCTCCTTTTGATACATAAGACCTTGATCCATTTGACCTAGAGTTTTGACTTTTAGTATGCAGCATCATCTATTGGTCCTCTTCAAATTTTGATAAGATAATGACCTTTGGGCTTTAAATGGCACTGCCCTAGGTGCTTATCAGTTAAACACAGCCTTATATAGGAAAGTATTTAAAAGTCCTCCCCTTTGGAATCATAAGGCCTAGAGCTTTGATTTTCAGTATGTAGCATCATATACTAGTCCTCTACCAACTTTATTCAAACCATGACTAGTGGGCCTAAAATGGCCCCGCCATAGGGGCTTATCAGTTTTATATTGCCATAAATATACAGAAAAAGGTTTAAAAATCTTCTTCTTAAGATCAGTTTGACCTAGAGTTTTGATATTTGGTATGTATCATCATCTATTGATCCTATTCAAATTTTGATAAAATGTTGATCATTCGGCTTAAAATATCGCTGCCCTTGGGGCAGTTTAACATAACCTCCTTATATAGCAAATTATTTAAAAACCTTCTTTTCTGAAGCCATAAGGCCTAGATCTAACCCTAGACATTTGTTATGTTACACCACCTTCTGATCTTCTGCCAAATTTGTTCATATCATGACCACAGGGTTTAAAATGGACCCGCCCTATCGGCTTATCAGTTTTACATAGATTTATATAATAAAATCTTAGGAAATTTCTACGGCCTTATTGCCTAGAGTTCTGATATTTGGTATGCATCATCATCTACTGGTCATCTAGCAAGTTTGTTCAATTCTTGAGCACTTGGCCTACAATGTTCATGCTCTATGGGCTTATCAGTTTTACATAGCAGTATGAAAGAAAACTTGAATAATCTTTCTCTTTGGAGCAATATTGCCCAGAGCTTTGATAATGTGTATGTAGCATGGTCTACTGGTCCTCTACAAAGTTTATTTAAATCATGACCGCTTGGCCTTTAATGGCCCCGCCCTTGGGGCTTATCAGTTATAAATAGTAATATACAGGAAAGTCTTAAATGAGCTTCACATCTCTTTAAACAGCTTTTTAAGATTGTCTGTTTCTGTATTGAATCACTTATTTCCTTTCTCGAAGAGATTTGAATTTATGGAATTTACAAAAAATTGTGATTCCTTACTTATTTAGAACCTACATATATCAGTAGCATTAACTCATTACCAACTTTCTATATATAATCATTCATTCGTTCATTACAAATTCATTTTAACATGTAAAAAGCTCAATATATTTTTATAAACATCATCAGTATGCGCGCTAAATGACCTTAGCTGTTATGGCGCCTTAAAACACCATTCATTCATTCGTTTGTTCATTGATCTATTCATTTATTAACATTTTTTTTCTGGAGCCATCAGACCTAGAGCTTTGATATTTGGTTTGTAGCATCATTTGCTGCTCCTCTACCAAGTTTATTTAAGTCATGACCCCCTGACCTAGCATGGCCCGCCCTACATGTAGCTGCATATCAGTTTTACATAGCAATGTATAAGAAAAACTTTATAAATCTTCATCTCTCTTGTTATCCCCCAGGGCATAACAGTTTTACATAAATGTATGTAAGAAAATGTTAAAATTATTCTCCTCAGCAGCCAAACATTTAACTGAACATCTGGCATCGTCGCCTGTTTGTACCGAGATTTTCATCATCCAGGTTTTTCGGGCAATTAACATTTCAAATCGTCTAATCTGCATTGAGTCAATGCAAATCATTTTTTCTGGTTCTTTGCTTGTTTGAAACATTTTGCCTTTCGGTGATATTGGCCTGGATAGCGGATAATAGTTACTTCATTCGCAGATAATGATTGAACATGCTAGCTAAATTTCAAGAATATGTTTTTCCTAGCCATGTAATTGTTTGTCAACCCTGGACCTATAGAATCAATGTTTGCTGTATTTTAACTGAATGACTGTTTAAATGGCAAAAGTGACGTTGTAACATACAAACAAAACTACTTCATCCGGGCACTTGTTTTAAACTTGTATCAATAATTAACTATTATTAAACTAGGTTTGGACAACAAGTCATGAATGAATAACATATTGAAGATTTTCAAACATTTCCTTTGGGACAGGTTTTAGCCTGGCTGTCATTTGAACAAACTAAGTAGAAGACCACAAGAATATGGTACATTTTGCTAATTCTAAAGTCAAGGCTAATTGGCTGCAGAGGAGAAGATTTTTAAAGAGTTTCTTTTATACATTTACGTTAAACTGATACGTCCCTGGGGTGGGGTGGGGAGCCATTTTATGCCCAGGTGTCATACTTTGATCAATATCGAAAGAGGGCATCAATAGAGATGATGATTTTTTTAATATCTTCTTACATACTGCTTTGTTTAACTGATATATACAGCTAGGGCGGGGCCATGTTAGGCCAGGGGGTCATGATTTAAATAAACGTTGTAGAGGACCAATAGATGATGCTACACACCAAACATCAAAGCTCTAGGCAATATGGCTCTAGAGAAGAAGATTATTAAATATTTTCTTACATACTACTATGTATAAATGATAAGCCTATAGGGTATGACTATTATAGGCCCAGGGGGTCAGGATTAAAACAAACTTGGTGGAAGACCAGTAAATGATGCAACATACCGAATATCAAAGATAGATAGATAGATGGATGGATGGATGGATGGATGGATGGATGGATGGATGGATGGATGGATGGATGGATGGATGGATGGATGGATGGATGGATGGATGGATGGATGGAGGGATGGATGGATGGATGGATGGGTGGATGGATGGATGGATGGATGGATGGATGGATGGATGGATGGATGGATGGATGGATGGATGGATTTATGGATGGATGGATGGATGGATGGATGGATGGATGGATGGATGGATGGATGGATTTATGGATGGATGGATGGATGGATGGATGGATGGATGGATGGATGGATGGATGGATGGATGGATGGATGGATGGATGGATGGATGGATGGATGGATGGATGGGATGGGAGGGGAGGGGAGGGAGGGAATATAGGGAGGGATGGATGGATGGGATGG